>CAJNDT010005079.1:0-44103 GCA_905221615.1 Symbiodinium sp. CCMP2592
AACCGTATTTGGCGGGTCGGGGGACTTGGTAAGTCGCTACTTTACAAGTATCATAACCCCCAATAGGATCAGTTCACGGTACTTATGACTCTATTTATTACCTAGTTACTAAGTCCCCTGACCATCCAAGTACAGAACTCTTGCAAACGCCGCGTAGGGTCGTGGGGTGCAGGGTTTAAGGTAGAAAAACCGCACAACCCCCCTTATCAAACCTGTGGAGGATATAAACCCTTAAACCCAAAGACTCCAAATATCCCTTAATGAAGGATATTTAGATTATAGTAGCATCCCGATGAATGATCCTTAATTGAGGGATGTTGGAGTCTCTGGGAAAGTAGCCTCTAAACCAAGGTCGCACCTCGACGTCAGAGTGCTGCTTCTTCTGTTTCGACCACCGCCTCAAAGCGGCAAGAGCTTAGGGTTTAGGGTTAGAAGGGAGGGGGAGAGCATTAAACCCAAGACCCTTATTTACAAGGGTCGTCCTGAGAAGACTCGGGTCGTGTAGGATAATCTCCGAAGATCAGAAGCAAAAAGGGCTGACTGACGTGATTGTACTAGTACATGTTCAAACCTGCTGCATCTTAAACCTACAGCGCCCTAAAACCCAAACCCTAAACCCTCCCTGTAACCTAAAGCACCCTCGAAGATACCCGAAGACCATACACTCCCTCGGTCAGACAGTTGAGTAGTTCGAGGTCAAGGCGCGAGATTAGCTGGTTTATGTGCGGACCCAGAACCCTAAGCCCCTAAGCCCCTAAACCCTAAACCCCTAAACCCCTAAACCCGAAACCCCTAAACCCTAAACCCTAAACTCTAAACCCTAAACCCCTAAACCCGAAACCCCTAAGCCCTAAACTCTGAACCCTAGACCCTAAACCCTTCAGGATTTGACGCCTTGGGGTCTAGGGTTCAGGGCTACGGTGACGCGGCTTTGAGGCCCAAAGAGGGCTTGAAAGCCTAAGGTTCTGGCTTAAAGGTTTAGGCTTTAGGCTTTAGGGTTCAGAGTTGAGGCTGTATGGTTTAGGAGTTTAGGGATTAGGCTTTAGGGTCTACGTGTAGGGTTTGAGGCTTACGGATATGGTTTGGGATGCAGTACTCTTCATGATTACTGCCAGGAGTCCTGGTAGCACCATACTTACACTACGGTTTAGGGTATAGGGCTTAGGGCTTAGGGTTTCTGGGTTGTAACAATCTTACTTCCCCCCAATAAGCCACAGAAATAAAAGGCTTAACTTTCCGAATCCTACTAAACTATAAGAACCCAAAAAGTTTATAGGTTGGGTATTGGGGATCTAAGCAATTCGAGCAGCCTTTATGATCACGGTCCTGCCCTATAAAAGTGGAACAAGGTAGGTCCAAAGGAAAGTGCTCAACGCCCCAAATCTAGAACCCTACACCGCCTACACCCTCAACGCGTGAATCCCAAAACCCTCACCCTTAAGAATAAACCTCAGAAAAATCAAAGCTAAGTCTTCTATCCTGGCAATCTCGGTTGCTTGATAAAGTTGATGATCTAAATCCTTCATCACCAATAGTAAGGAATAGACGATAATTCCCATAGTTTCGGGCCCTTAAGGTAATGCAGGGTTTATATCATCAACCGTACCGGTTCGTGGTTGGTTGGGCAGGTTCGGAGTTCAGGGTCTTCGGGTTTGGGTTTGGGGTTTTGGCTTTTGGGGCTGGGCTCCCTAGTACCTGAATCTCAAACCTGCAACCCTACGCTTCTTGAATATTGTTGTCAGCTCCTCTGGTGCGCCGATGAGTAACTCCACTGACCAAGATGTCAGTCTCGTAGTGATGGAGAGTATATAAGGACCTTGCAATCGTAGAATGAACCTGCGCTGACTGTTCTTGAAACGTTCCTTCCCTAAGAACGAAAAGAACCCTAAAAGGGTTTAGGGTTCCTCTACCTTCTAGGGATTCACGGTGTTTGTACAGGGCCCCTACTTTTAAGAGTGATTTGGTCCTTAAGTAAGGTTGCCAGAATGCCATCTGTCTGCACTGCGGCGCATCGTGGCACTCACCCCCGTGGCCTCGAAGATCTCGGACTTGTCTTGGGAGTTGAGATACCCCCACGCCTCCGTGATCGCAAATGGCCCCATGTAGGCACACTCATCATCCGGAGACTGGGAAGAGGGTCAACGCCTCTCTCCGGCTGTCGTGCTGCTGTGTGTGCTGCTGTGTGTTGCTGTGCTGTGTGTCTGTCTGCCCCGGCTCAGCTCGCAAAAACCACTCAAGCCGACTCGGACAGCCTTAGGTGCCCCGCCCGAGCCCGAGCCGTCGTCTGTGTCCGGAGGCTTCTTGCCCAGAATTTCTGGACGCTCCGCCATGTCCTCGTCCTCGGCCTTTTTTCGCTTCTTCCCCTTCCTGCGCCTTGTCTTCGCTTCTGAAACTGGGCCCTCCTCCGCCTTACTGGCCTGCTTCACCGGAGCTGCTCGTTGACCTGGAACACCCAAGCCAGCTGGCAACTGTCCACGGCCCTCCAAGCAGGGAATCCTGCTCTTCGCGTTGGTCTGCCTGATGAGGCAGTTGTGGCACTTGCCACATCTGGATAGTAGCACCGCGATGCCTTGCAGGTGTTTGCGGCGCGGAAGTGCCAGGTGGCGGTGTCGGAGGGGGTGTCTGGGGCACTTTTTGAACCCACCTCCCCCTACACCCTAGACCCTAAACCCCAAACCCCTAAACACTAAACCATGTAAACTCTAAACGCTAAACCGCTAAACCCCTACACTGGAAACCCTAAAGCCTAAACCGTGCCCTTTGTCTACGGAATCGATGGTCAACATGTCCTGAGGACACTCAGAAGCTCCAAAGATGCGCCAAGTCCGGCCGGGGAGCTCGGTAAAACTAGGATGCCCAGTAACCTAGGAATAAAAAGGGCTCCCTCTTTGGTATTGGGTAACTTGAGAAGGAACCTGGGACTACAAAAAGGGAAAAGGGTACTACTGGGCATCCTAGAAGGGTGTTTGGTTTAGAGTTTAGGACCCTAGGTTTTTTTGGTTTAGGGCACTGGTTCCCCGGAGAGCTCCAGTGTCGCTGGGATACTGGCGATCTATGCGGGATCTAGCGGTAGGGCTTTCGGGGTTTAGGACTTCAGTTCGAAGGTTCTAGGCTTAGGGCATTTTGGGGTGGAGGGTGTAGGGAAGTTTGAGTTTTGGGATGGCGTAGAAAAGCCGAGGCCACGAAGACCTCTGAATAACATAGACCTCCTTATAAAGACTGTCGACGGGAACCGGCAAAAAAAGGCAAAGCTCGAACAATCAAAACCCCTACACCCGGGTTTGTGTCAACGATACAACAAGCCTCGTAAGATTTTGTCTCTTGGGTTTCACGAAACAAGAGCTACTCCAGAGTGGATGCCAAAACCTATCGTCTGAGGTTGCCGACTGTGGTGCAATGGCCGGAAGAGCCTGCGACGAAGTGGTGGTTCACGGATTAGGCTTGGGAGTTTTTCACCGCGGTCTATGTAATCCTATACGGGGCACAAGAAAGCTGTCTAGCATGATTGCGACCACTCTTGCTGCGAGTACGACTTCTTTGATCTACTCATCGCCAGTATGATTAGTAGAATCGTTCTTGATGCTGCAGTCATTTATGTTTGGCATCTTGAACCACCCTCCCCCTCCTCCTCCTCATCATCAGCAACATCATCAGCATCATCATGATCATCATCTTCAGAATATCCATGAGCATCATCAACAACGTAATCGTACATGTAAAAGTATACATAGCTACACACATAGATGAGTGTCATCATGTATGCTTTCCTAAACAGTCTTTGCAATGATCGTGTATCCACCTCGTATAGAGCGTATGTGCACCCTATCGGGAGCCTGGGCACTTTGTGTATAAGTGTCTTGAATAAATGGTCATATCATTCCTTTTTAGTCCCTATGTCTTTATACTGATACTGTATTCTAACTCTTGAGACCCCATATCACAGCCACTGGGCCTGTGCCGCATCGATGATCTGGTCCGCGGCAACGGCAGCGGCAGGAGATTGGTGTATCCGGTGTGTGGCCCCGCCTTTGGGTATGGAGTTGGGGATGCTATAGGGCTTACGGATAGGGTTCAGGGCCCATTTGTATAAGTGTATATAAGTAGACACAGTGATACATATATGTGTATATAAAGAAAGAAGTATAAATGAATATGTGTATATATATATATATATATATGTATCACTGTCACTATCGCCTGACTGGTCTTCAGTCGAAACTTAGTGGCACGCGTTCCTGCTAGAAGCTTTAGTAACAGTAGTCCTCGTCATCAGCATAGCTACAGCGACACTGACGTCTGAGATTTCTTCGGTTCTATCCATCCGCTGCAGCACCACCGTCTGAACATCACGATGAGCATGAACATCGCCATCGAACTCCATGTCATCATCATCATCGTCATCACACGCTCATCATTGGAGGGTTTTGGGGGGATTCAAGGTCAATGCAAGCATTCTATGATGGGGCCCCGGATCATACAACATCATGACCCAAAACAGGGCATTGGATTCGGTCCAGTCGAGGGTTTATGGGGTACAACGCTTGTAGGCCAAGCTTGGCTTCATGTTCCGATAAGGGTTTAGGGTTTGGGCTTTAGGGTTTAGGGTTTAGGGTTTAAGGGTTTAGGGTTTAGGGTTTAAGGTTTATAGGGTCTACAAGTACCTAATAACTCTCCCACATACTGGCCTACAAAAAGCACACCAAGTGCCTAATTACTAGTGAGGCCCTTCCATAAGGACGAAACGAACCCTAAAAGGGTTTGAGGTTCATATAACATATAGGAATTCATAGTATATGGGTATAGGACCCCTACTTTTAAGGGTCATTTGGTCCTTCAGGTTGGGACTCTAGGGGTAAGGTCCATTGAGCGAAACCGACTCCTGGGTTCTAAATCCAAAACCCTAAACTGGGTTGTGCTTTAAACCCTTTGAAAATTACTTATGAGTAGGTTCCCTTTATAAGGAAATTTATGAATAGGATATAAGGAAATTTATGAATAGGTTCCCTTTATAAGGAAACAAGGGAAATTAAAAAATTATCCCAAAGCACAACCCCGTAAACCTCTCCACTTCAGCCCGACAGCCCTAAACCCTCCTTAAGGATGCGAAGAACCCCAAAAGGGTTTGCGGTTCCTCATAGGACCCTTTCGGCTGCCTTAACGACGAAAAGAACCCTAAAAGGGTTTAGGGTTCAGACACCTTATAGGGATTCAAAGTGTAATTGTGTAGGGCCCCTACTTTGAAGAGTCATTCGGTCCTAAACCCCGGGACCGTAGAAACTTATATAGATCTCCAAAACCCGAAAGGCCTCTAACTGCCAAATCGTAACCTCCTAAACCTCGAAACTTCCAAGCCCCCTAAGCAATGAAAACTCGTAAGATCCCTCTATAACCCTTTTTGCAGCCATGACCGCTTAATAAAACCCTTGGATAACCTCAACCCTTTAAAAACCTAAACCGCCATAACCCTAAACCATAAATCCAAAGATAACCTATAAACCATCCCTATACGCTAAAATAAATCCAAAGATAACCTATAAACCATCCCTATACCCTAAACCCTAAACTCTAAAGCCATTATAAAACCATGACAGCCCCAGAGCCCGCCTGCCACGGCAACCTCCATGGTCTTCAAACCAGATGCGAGAGGACCGAGCACGGCCAGTGCACAAAACCACCGAGACCTGAGCTTAGCAGAGGGGCAGGGTTTACAAGGCCCCCCCCCCCACCCCCCCCAAGTGTCCTTGAGTAAAGCCCGTAAGTGGTCTTCAACGGTATTTCGGGTAGATTACAGGGATTGGGTCTCTAGAACAGTCTCCTTTGCGGTTCAAAACTAAGAAGCTTGCTTTAAGACATCTTGGCCCACTCCCCTTGTTGACACGTTTTGCGTTTTCGCGTCTGGAAGGTTGACCCAGCGAATAATGTAATTAATCCCAACGGGTCCAAGTAACAGTATGATACGTATATACTTTTGGGCCCCAAATATCTACTAAAAGCCCACCATGTTGGTACTTGGACCTTCTGGGAATAAGGACATATTAAACGCATTGACATACCGTCCCCAACAGCATGCCCCGCAAGCAGATCCTGGAACCCCGGATACATTTCAATGTATCCTGAAACCTTACTGTATCCAAACCTCCGACCCTCAAACCTTTAAGCCTGAACCTTAGATGCCTAATCCATGAACTGAACCCTAAATAACCCTAACAAGACCGTAACTCTGAAATACAAACTTCCCAAAGCCCTAATACTTCGAACCCCACACCGCAGCTCCCCATGCCTTCCCTCCCCTAGGGCCCCAAAAAAGCACATAAGCAAAACTTGGGTAGGGATATCCCATATAAATACCCTTATAATGAAGCCCAATAAAGTAGTGATATCCCTATAAAAGGCTTATGCTTACGTCCTTTTTGGGTCCCTAATCCCCGCCTCATTGTACCTGGTGCGGCGACGCGCCCACGCGCCGCCACTTGAGTCGGCGCGGTGCGCCTTTTTGTTTGAGGCTGTGGTGCCCCGGCCCTTCTTTATGAAGACTTGCAACCCCAAACCCTACATTGGGTGTAGGATCCCCGCCCAAAAGCCCTTACAGGGCTTCAGGGGATCTTGGTAAGCTAGGGCCTTGTTCATTAGAATATGGTTTCGGGGCAAATTCAAACCAGAAACTATACGAAGGAGCCCCAGAATAGAAACGATAAAACTTGAGCTCTGGACTGACGGCGTCCGAGCAGAGGGGCAAAGTTCTGTATGAGACTCTGATGTGCAATCAGGCTCACATATGGGATCCTACTATAATCTAAGGTCTATTCCTTGATTAAGGGATATTGGAGTCTCTGGGCTTTTCGCAGGATATCGGACGGTAAAGTGTGCAGGGCAGCATGGCTTACGGCCGATACAGGCACTTCGCGAAACTTTACTTACCTTTGGTTAGTAGGGGATGGAGGAATGGAGTACAAGTATAACTACTATTAACTACTACCATTTTTCCATTCCCTACCAACCAAAGGTAAGTTTATGATGCACTTTCGCATGCAGACGCCGAAACAGCCAGCTAAAAGACACGCAATTCGGCTCAGGCTCCATGTGCCCATTTCGTGTATATTTCGGTTCCAGACGAGGCCCATATAGGTACGTTAAAGCACCTATACCTTAAACTACCAAACCCTGCTTTTTTGTAAGTTCTTATTATGCACCCTAATATGGAATTTATAGGGACCCTACAAAAAAGTAGGTTTTGGTAGGTTAAGGTATGAGCACATGGAGGCTGGTGCAAATCAACCTGATTTTAAAGCTAGCCGGAAGCCAAATCGAAGCAGAAAAGATGCCAAGCGGAAACCACAAAGCTGGACAACATCACGTCCGCCCGCCATTTAGCACATATTTCAGGAGCCGATTGAGTGATCCCTATGACGCTGGTGTCAGGTCGAGTCGTAGGTTACATCCCCGGAGGGAATGGCATGATGCTGGGTTTTGGTGGTTTCCGCGGCCGCCCGCCTCCCATCAGTGGCATCTTTCTAGGAATCTCCCCAAAATGCAATCACGTAGTAGCTGCTGTCTCGATTTGTGGCTTCAGTTTTCTTGCAGCTTTGGGTTAGTTGCGGTTTGGTTGTTTGTTGTGTTTTTGCATGCTTTTCAGCTTCCTTTTAAACTTGCTTGCCAAGACTTGTCCATCTAAGGTGGATTTCAAAACTAGCTCTATGCTGCACAAGGTAAGACGGTTTGTAATAGCATCACTAGCATCGCCATGGTCGCAAACATGCAGACAATGAGTTGAAACAAACAACGAGGATGCAAAAGATCTCTCAAACTCAGGGAATATCAATATACACATCGGTATAAGGGTACAGGACCCCATAAGTCCCTGCAAACCTCACCAGAACCGCTACATCTGGAAGCCTGGCCCTTAAACCCCTGCACACCCCTGCGCCATTAAAACAAACAACTGCAGCCCCACTTGTTGAGAATCTATACAACCCTGTACACCCCTTTATCAAGCTGCTAAACCCCCCCCCCCCCTCCCCCCAGTTCAACACGTCAAAATGTGGCTGATTTGACCCGAGGCCCCAACCGACCCTTTGCAGCTCGCGCTGCGGATGCCGCTTGGAGCCGCGGCTTCGGAGAGAGAAGCTCGAAAAGGCTCAAAAGTTTAGCGTTTAGGATCTGAGGTCAAATATATGGGCTTGGATAAGTATACAGACTGGTGTTTGGGCTATAATTACTCTGTGTGGTCATGAGGGAATCTACTAAGGAGATACTATCGCAGATCATTCTGACCAGTATGAACACCCTTACCTTCTAATCCTGAAAAGCCCTACAAGGAGTTAACCCGGATCCCAAAAAACCTAGGTTGCCCAGCAACCACTTTGCAATAAGGTTATCCTGATCCTGCTGTTCACGTTTAATAAGGAACCCCCACAATACAAAAACAAAAAGGCACTGCGGTGGCCTCCACAACCCCCTGCAAACCACCGAACAAACAAACCCATCAAGGCGCTTTCACACCAAAATGAGGTTGCCTAAAACCGACAAAAACCTGTTGTTAACTTAACGAGACCCTATTTAATCAAAAAACCTTATATAATCCTATATAGAATATATATATATATATATAGAGGGGGTTATGTATGAAACTCTATTAAAACCTTAGAAAGCGGAGTTCCTTTTGCCTCTCGCCCGCCATGGCCGGTGCAGGGGCCGAAACTTTGGGCTCGCTGCAGGGGAGGAAACGGGCGGGCGGTCATGTGGTTCAGGGTTTACCTTCACCTACTAAAACCTACTTTTTTGTAGGGTCCCTATAAATTGAGGGATCTGCGAAGGGTTCTGTAAGGGGGGAGTTTAGGGTTTACCTTCTTGCTTAGTACTTTAGGGTTTAGGGGTTTAGGGTTTAGGGGTTTAGGGTTTAGATTACTTAGTACTTAGGGTTCCTCAAAAGGGTTCCTTTAAGGGATCTATAAGCGTTCTGTAAGGGGGGAGTTCAGGGTTTACCTATGTTTACCTTATTACTTAGTAATTAGGGTTCCTCAAAGGGTTCCTTTAAGGGATCTATAAGCGATCTGTAAGGGGGGAGTTTAGGGTTCACCTTGTTACTTAGCAAGTAGGGTTCCTCAAAGGGTTCCTTTTGAGGTAAGCGAGTTTAGTCTGCTTAGGGCTTAGGACTTGGGTTTAGGGTCTAGGGTTTGCTTCGGGTTTACGGTATAGGGCTTAGGGGTTGGGGCTTAGGGTTTAGGGTTTGGGGTTTAGGGTGTAGGGCTTACCTTACTTAAAGGCTCATGGGACTTAGTACGTAGGGTTAGAATTGGGATCAAAAGTCCCCTAAGTAGGGCTTATCCAAATTATGTAGCCTTACTTATAACCTCATTTACTGAGTCCCAGCAGCCTCTAGCTGAACTAGCAAAAACTTACCTTCTTGTAGGGTGCCTATAAGTTCCACATTACGGTTTTCAGTAAGCCTCTGCAAAACAAGTAGGTTATGGTAGTGTAAGCTGGGGTTTTGGGGGTTGATACAATATCGAACAATATTGTAGAATACAATACAGTTCAATACAGTAGAATACATGACAACACAAGTTTAGACAATAGAACAAAGCAGAGCACCAGAAAATGCAAGAACACACATTATCACATTATGTGCTATTTGTACATGGTATGACGTGATACGATATAGTGCGGTAATATGTAATGACATATATTGACACACAATGATATGTAATGACACATAATCGAGGATTCAGGGTGTTTTCTTTTGTTTAGGGAATTTGTTGGCGCAGAGTCTAGGGCTTAGGGGGCTTTTAAGAAGGCTCTCTAGAATAGGGTTTGGGGGGTTGTGGATGAGGGTTTTAGGCTAAGTCATGGCGTACCCCGGCGCATAGGCACGCGGCTCCTCACTCCGTCTTCGACAACCGATCCTCAGTTACTGCTGGGGCAATGCACCACTGCTCCCTAGCCTTGTCGTCGTCGTAGGCTTTGAGCTAAGGTTTAGGCTTTAGGGATTAGGGTTCATAATTTGTCTTTGCCTCCCTTTGCAGCTAAGCTAGCAACTCCCCGTGATTGGCCTATGTCTTAGGTACGGCCCCCACTCAGTAATAGTTGAATAATATTCATAAAAAAATATATTAGGCCTTAATAGTAGCCTTAGTATAGACTCTTACTGTATGGGCGCCGTACCCAACCTATGTTGCTATTACTTTCAACTGGTTGTCCGAGCTACTGCGACCTGGTGCCCGAAGAAAGTCCTAGCAGTCTCGTGCGAAAAGCCTGGAATACTCAGAGGATCATGGGACCTAGTAAGAAACCCTAGGGCTCCTTTAAAGGGCTCCTTTTTAAGGGATCTATAAGTCTATAAGGGTTCTATAAGGGGGAGTTTAGGGAACTCAGAGGATCATGGGACTTAGTAAGTAGGCTATAATTGCGGTTCCCTCAGTCCCCTAAGTGGGACGTATCCTGTTTATACAAACCTACTTACTTGTAACCTTCCTTACTCCGTCCCATAAGCATTTAAGTAGAGCGCCTGAATAATCAGAATCAGGTTTCAGTGTATTTTCCTGTGTAGCTAGAAAGGGAACCATTCGGAGATATCACACCTCCATATTTCCTATTGAACGATGCACTGGTAGAAGCCTGGTCCAGGACAGAGCATAGATCTCGGAAGAACGTGTCGCACTCTTTTATTTCTGCCAGTACCACGGTCATTGTTACAAGTTTGTTGCGAGTGCTATCATTACAACTACCGGCTGACAGCTGCTCTCAGGTCATATCCGCACACTATCTACGGGGTTGTTCCTTAAACGTCCCAAAGTTTGCAAAACCTTACCCTCCCTTTCATAAACCCTGAAACCCTAGCCCCTTTACAACTTTGAACCATCAAAAACTTAAACCCAAACTAAAGCTTTTGAAACCCTAATCCATAAACCACAATCCAAACTGACTTAAACCTCCGAGGACCAAGCAAAGGCAGCCACCAGGCCTTAGCCGCAGCACTTCGGCTTGGGGACTTATAGTAACTTGGTAAGTACCTGGACCGTAGAAAACCTATACAACTTCTTGAAGTTCCGTACTAGGATTTCTATAGGTCTTGAAAAAGCCGGTTACTCCCCAAATAACCGAGATGTTGTAAGCTAGGGCTACCCCGAGTGGAGTTATCCTACATCTATCTTTGCTTAGGGCCTTATTTACTAAACGCCTTCAGCCCATGCTGGTTTTGGGTTCCTGAGTGGCCCCTTAAGAATAAGGGTACCCCTTTCCCTACTATTTGGTCTTAAAAAAATAAAAAAGGATACCAAAAAGAAAAAGGGCAAACGGATACCACTCAGGAAGCGACGTTTTGGGTTGTACGCAAAAGGTGAAGGGCTTTGGACTTCCTGGCAGACTCCGCTTGTACGGTGTTGTATGGGCTGTTTTAGGTTGGTAATGCGCATTGTGGGATTTTTCATAGGTCTTACATGGGCTTATCATGGCCTATCGCGTTTTAGAGGCCTTTGGATTTGCTTTTTCAGATGGGTTGTCAGGGCTGCATCTAGAGCTTCAGTAAGCCCGGTCTGTCTGAGAGCTCTTGGCCCTCAGCAACGTCAGTGTGCGTGAGTTGCAACCACCTTCCGTCCCAGACCTTCCAAAACCCCTTAATTAAGGAATCTACCTTAAATTATAGTAGGATCCTTAATATGATTTAAGGTATATTCCTTAATTAAAGGATTTTGGAAGGTCTGGGGTTTGCATGCATGCACGCAAGGCATCTCCCTGAGGCGCCGCAGCCGCTCCTCGCAATTTTCTGATGCTAGGCGCCTCATGCTGCGTGACAGACAAGCACTGGCGGCATAGCGAAACTGCCCTGCTGGTTCTTAGTCCAGGCAACAGGCCTGCAGACCACCAGGTCGTGAGACCCTTGAGAGGATGTTTAGAGCTTAATTAAGGCCAAACCAAGACTACAACATAGATCGTAGATCAAGGAAGCGACCTACTGCTTGCTTAGCGCCGCAAACCCATAATGGCACCTGTCTCCTCAAAGTACGCATACAAGGTATCCTGAAGAGGGGCCCACTAACACAAGGTAAGGGTCTTGTGGCATACTGATTAATAGCATCATGTGGTTCATAAGTGCATATTTTTGCTAGCTCTTCCGAGAGGGATAGGGCTGAGTACCCTAGCCCAAAGAATTGGTTAACCGTTTCAAGTGGTAGGGTCATACGCAGAAGCCAGAAAACAAGACCTTCAACACCCTCAACTATGTCTATCACATTTAGGGTTTGGGGTTTATAAGTTTAGGGTTTCGGGTTAAACCCCAAGCCCAACCTCAAGTCTAAAATCCAGTGGAATTCTGAAAAATGCTACGGCTGAACCTGCAGAAGTTGAAAACACTGAGCAGCTAAGCTGTTGAAGCGTTTTGGCTTCAGAGCTCTACAGTTCAGGCTTCTGGATTTTTTGCTCCGATTGAAACACCCTGCATACGAAACCCACGATAGCCTTCACTGCTTAGCTTCTGCCGCCTTGAGTTGGCTCAGGCTGGATGGCCTGATGAACCCCTGGGCAGAATGCGGTAGCATATACTGAAATCGCGCAAGCCGCTTCATACGAAAAAACCGTAAACCCTAAGCCGATTTTAATCTCCTCCAGACAAGAAGCTTGCGAAATCTGCTTGGGCATCCTCGGCGCAGCTTCAACTTTGAGGCTCGGGGTGCTCATCTCCTAACTAAACTAGTTCATGGTTGGGATAGGCTTAAAAATGCAAGTTTTTATTCCTTATTGGGTTTAAGTACCCATAAAAATGCAAAATTTTACCAAACTATCAAAGTAAAGCAGGGTTCTGACACGAATAATTAGAATAGGCTGTTGGGGGGAAGGAAGATTACATTCGATTACCGGAACCCTACGGGCCCTACGGAACCGCAGTGGTAATTCTTCACGCATGGTGTACGGTTTAGGTTTACGCGTACTTGTTGCAAGCCGGGATGTGATTCGGGCATCTACGAGTAACGGAGAGGCTACACAACTCCTCTGCTGTTGGATTCTGGTTTCGAGCTTTGGGCCCAAAACCTGCCTGTTTAACGGACGCATGCAGGAAAAGGTGTAATAATTTGTAAGGGGCTCCAAAATGAGGCAGGTTTTTCGGGGCTCGGGCTCGGGCAAGGTTTGGGGCACGCCCGGAAACTGAAGTGGAGGCTGAGAAAAAGGGTTTAGGGTCCATAGGGTCCATAGGGTCCACAGGGTCTATAGGGTCTATAGGGTCTATAGGGTCTATAGGGTCTGGGGTTCAGGGTTTAGGGTTTGGGGTTCTGACCGACAACAACCTAAAAGTTCTAAGCTGCAGAGTCTTCAGAGCCCAAACCACAAAAGCTCGAAAGCCTGAACCGCAAGTTTAGGATGGGTTCCTTTAAGGGTTAAGGGTTTAGGGGTTTAGGGTTTAGGGTTTAGGGTTACGGTTTGGGACTAAAGCAACCAGCAAGCATCATGTATTGTGGTGTTTCTGCCAAAAAGCCCTCAACCATGGGTTCTTGGAGCCTTGGGAATAAGCATGCCGAAGACTGATGAATAAGAAACCACTCGGACCCCCCCTATGAGGTCCCAGGCTGGGAGGTTCGTGGAACCGCCGGACCACCAACCGCCTCAGGCTGTACTTGCGCAAAATATACGAGCCTCAACAATTAGAACAGGGTTTTGGGTGATATTATACTATACTTGTAAGAAGGACCGCCCCCCCCCGCCCCCCCCAAAAAAAGAAATGGTGTAGGTAATCATTAAAGCCCCTATATTACCGATGGTCATTAAATGACTTGGGACTCAAGTGAAGTCAGCGTGAGGGATTTGGCTTTAAAAAGTTCAGAAGGAGTGCGGGTCTTCGCATGTCCCAGAGACTCCAATACCCCTTAATTAAGGCATGTACGTTAAATTATGGTAGGATTCCTAATATGAGTAAAGGAATGATCCTTCACTAAGGGATGGGAGTCTCTGAAACCTTCAACCCTCTAGATCCCGTACAGTTCCCTGTAAGGAACCCTACGGTATATTCCCTATTTAAGGGATATTACTTAAAGGATCATGGGACTTAGTAAATAGGTTATAATTGGGCTTATAAGTCCCCTAAGTGGGGTTATCCTAATTATAACCTACTTATAACCTGACTTACTAAGTCCCATGAGCCTTTAAGTAGACCCTACACCCTAAACCCTTATTGTAGAACCCTATAGTACCCTTAGAAGGAACCCTAAGCCCTTACTTACTAAGTCCCATGAGCCTTTAAGTAGAATCCTCTCAGTTCCAGGTCTGTTCTGAGACCCTGCGGCTCTCCGCCTTCACCCACCGTCTTACTGCAAAGTGATGATTGAAACCTCCTGTTTAGGGTTTAGGGTTTGGGATTTAGGGCTTAGGGTTTAGGGTTTGGGATTTAGGGCTTAGGGCTTAGGGTTTGGGATTTAGGGCTTAGGGTTTAGGGTTTGGGATTTGGGGCTTAGGGTTTAGGGTTTGGGATTTGGGGCTTAGGGTTTAGGGTTTGGGATTTGGGGCTTAGGGTTTAGGGTTTGGGATTTGGGGCTTAGGGTTTAGGGTTTGGGATTTGGGGCTTAAGGTTTAAGGTTTAGGCTCTATGGTTTAGGGTTTAGGGTCCCGACATACTACCAAGATAGCGGGAAGATGTGCTTTTTGTTTTAGGGTGGTTCAAAAAGTCTCTAGACAGACGTTTTCGAAGCGTTCGGGAAGGAGTTCGAGCGTACAGGAACTTGGAGCTACCCTAAACCCTAAAACATAAACTCTAACCCCCCCAAAAAAATAAAGCCTAATGCCTAAACCCAAATAAACAAACCCTTAACCAAAAGTTCATGTCCTTAGTCCTTGGCCATCTGTAAAGTCTGACAACTCTGTAGCTTCAAGCCAGGCCAAGTACCTGAACTTTAAACTCCAACCCTGCTACGAGGTAATTGGACTACAACGATGCATAGTTGGCGGGTCTCGGTCTAGGTATACCGTATCCCTGAAACCCTAAACATCCCTAAAGAGCACCCCCTAAACCCTAAACGCCCAAACCGGGCGGTGTAGGGCTCCAGGCAGGGCGAGGCTGAGGGAAGAGACATGCAAGGCTCTACACCCTAGCCCTTCCAGAAGCACCCTGATGGGAAGCCAAAAGGGGTGGTTTAAGATTCTTGGGGTAGGGATTCCTTAACATGAACCCTACTAGGATACCCAGTAACCTAAGAATAAAAAGGCCTCTCTTTTTGGTATTGGGTAACTTTATAAGGAACCTAGGACGACAAAAAGGGAATAAGGGTACTACTGGGCATCCTAGCCTATTATGGGAACCCTGAGCCTCTACTTAACCCCCATGAGCTAAAAACCTCTTTTGACCTCCTATGACACCCCGGCAAGAAGGTTCGAAAGGAGTCTAGAATTTATCGTTGGGAAAGGTTTTTTGGGGAAGTATATACGTACTTTCATAGAACTATGAGGCTTCAGGCTTCTATACTACTGCTTGAACCGATGCATCCGGTTTAGGGTTTAGGTCCATTCTCTATCAGGAGACCTGTGAAAACGAGAACAACCGGCAAAGAGCCCGGCCGCTTTTCGAGGGGGCGGGCACCGCCTGTCCGGGACTGCGTATGAGTTTTTCCAGGTACCCTAAGAATCCAAAGTATCTAGTAGTTGGGGTAAACAGCTAAGAAACGGCATGAAAAGGTTCTATAAATATCCAAAGTATCTAACGGTTGGGGTAAACAGCTAAGAAACGGGATGAAAAGGTTCTGCCTAACAGTTACGCACTGAGCACTTGAGCACTTCGGTCTGGGGGACTGGTACTGGTAGGTCAGTGTTTCGGGGGGGGCGGGGGGAAATTGGCACTCGGACCCTGTAAGGAATCCAAGAAAGGAACACCCGCTGATGGTCCCAGTGGGCTTCTGAAAACGGGGAGGTTCCTTATGACAAGGATGATAGGGGCCTCAATCAATACTTGGCGGACTTCTGAACCCCTCCTACAAGTTAAACTTTTAGCCTCCTTATTATAGTTCATATAGAAACCCAAAAAGTTAAAGTCTAAAGAGCCAACCAGAAGAACGCCAAGAATAGAATAGGGTCGTGGCGCCCGTTTTTCTGTATTTATAATACGGAATCCCCAACATAGTATGGGTAATCATACTTGCAAGTCTCCAGTGTTAAAAGGCTTGACGAAGCAGCTCACTCCTCGGGGGCGGCCCCGCTGCCTCCGTGCGGAGGCAGGCCGGGAGGTGGCCCCAAGCTGCCCTTTGAATCAGGGTTCCCCATACCCTAAACCCTAAACCCCTAAAACCCTGATCCCAAACCCTAAACCCTAAACCCTAAACCCCTAAAACCCTAAAACCCTGATCCCAAACTAACCCCAAAGCCTGTGCCGTGCCCTTCGAGCACTTTGAAGGTCCTGCCGCCTTTTCACCCTCCGGGATCGCTGGCACGTGCGCAGTGAAGGCCATAAGGGGGTTCAGGGTTTAGGGTTTAGGGGTCCCGCCCTTCTGAGCTGCAGTATTCATTGCTCGTTGATGGCCGCGCACGTGCTTCGACTAAAAATTTGTCAACGATCGGATCCTCGCCCAATCGATCCATCACTATCCTTGCTCCCAGAAGTTTTTAACCTCGGCAATCACTTGCTTCATGCCGGTCTTCGTAACACCCGGCCAGCCGGCCAAGCACTTGGCCAGATAGAACCTTGGAAGTCCTGGCCTTTCTGCTCGTTTTGGCCCTGCCCCGGGGGTGCGAAGGTATGGCAGCTGTGATGAGTTGCTTCCGCTCTGGCGTTTTCATAAGGTCAGTCTTATTATCTCCGGCCGCCACAGTCTCGCAGGTGCTGTCTGACAATGGTTTGGTAGTTGTCCTAAATCCTAAACCCTATAAAACTTAGGTTGTCAGTCAAATGGGACCTCGAGGACACTAGTCACTACATCGTCTTCTCTAAACCCTAAACCCTAAATTGACTGACCCGCGAACCCTGCATCTCGGTTCAGATGGCGAAACCACGACGAACCTTCAATGCCTGGCCCCCCCGAAAACGGAGTCTCAACTCAAGGCTTCAAACCCCGTCTCCTTGAGGCCCTAACCGAATCCGTCGAAACCCAGAACAACCTACAGCTCAAAAGCTCCGAACCCTAAACTAAACTTCCCTGAACCACCCAGAGACTCCAATATCCCTTAATTAAGGAATATTCCTTAAATCGTAGTAGGATCCCTAGTATGATTTAAGGAATATTCCTTAATGAAGGGATATTGGAGTCCCTGAACCAAGCCGCAAGCCCATAAGCCCCTAAACCCGAAGGATGCTGAGCTCCGCAGACCCCAAACCACCTCATAGCAGGAATCCGGTCTATCGTATCAGTAGGCATCTTGTATAGAGTAGAAATTGAGTAGAACCATTAAACGAACAACATATAGTGCCATAGTGGGGGCAAAAAAAGAAACAAGATCAATACTTACAGCTTATTTAGTAACATGCATACTACGTTGTCAGATGTTTTCCTATGTGTGGAAGTACGAGCACTGCCAGCACTGCCAGCTTACCTGTACCCTACAAGAATATAAATACAAACATCATGGGAACAACGATTGCATTATGGCGGAGTTACGGTGGAAAACTTATCCTGTGCGAGATGCTTCCCTACTTGACATCAATGCCCCAACCACCCCGAAAAACTTAACCATCTCAGACGCCAAATCACAAACGAATGTGACTCACTCACCTACAACCCCAATCCTGAGCGCAAAAACCCTAAATCCTCAATCAAGCCTGGAAGCTCATAATCAGGGCCCTTATCTTCTCGCTTTAATGACTAAACCGTAAAGATCAAGCTGAAGCCTCACCGTCGTTTCGCACCTGAACAGGGCGAGGGTTTTGCTTTCTTTGTCTTTTGTGATAGCAGGTGCACGCACCGAGGAGCGCCAAACTTTACGATCCTTACCGTAAGGCTGGACCGAAATACCATGCTGCACAGTGAGTTTGGGCTAATTATTTTGAGCCCCGGGGCTATCTAGTCATCTAAGCTCGTCATACGGTAGATGATATAAATCTGCATTACCCTAGTTGATAAGGAATATAACATAATTCCCATAGTCTGGGGTCATTAAAGTAATGCAGGAGGTATATCACCAAACCCTAAACCCTATAAACTCTAAATTGGCCGCTCTTGTCCAAAGCTGGGCCGGCACCCACATTGCAAACCGCTCGCCTCAAACCCTACCAGGATCCCCCAATGCCCAAGTACTAATATTTCTCATGAAGGCGTAGTTAGGCCTTTCAATAAGCTTATTGAAAGGCCTAACTACCCCCCAACGACCCCTAGGGGTCGTTGGGGGTCTAGGAAAACGCAAAACCCTGAACCTTAGACCCTCAACCCTATTAAACGCCTCCCAAAGAAATGTAAAGAACGTTGTGGCTGGCGGCCCTCGCCTTGTCACACATGCTACAAGGGCCTCAATCATAAGAACACGGCATTCGGGTATATAGTATGAATACTTATATCTGGACCCAAGTAGAGCGGAGACTACAAACTGGTTTCGGAATTGCTTCCGCATCTAGAAACAAGAATGAATTGTGTGGCTTTCCAGGTTTGTGTTCCAGTGCTTTGGCATTGATTTTCTAAGGGTCTTACAAGGTTTGGTGGGGTTCTTAAGATTTGGGTATGTCGGATACCCCATTCAGGGATCCTTGCAATTCAACATGTCATGGCTGTGAAGACACACTCGCCGAATCGTCGCTAAGACCCAGAATTCACACGTTAGGCCCTAACCCCTATCATAGCCTACTTCTTGTAAGTTCCTATTGCGCACCCTCATAACTGATATCGAATTTAAAGGGACTCTACAAAACAGTATGGTTTGGTCGTTTGAAGTAGGCCCTAAAACCCGAATTCATCCGAAGAACCCTAAACCTTAAACCCGAAGCCCTAAAACCCGTAATCGTCAGAAGAAGCCGACCACGGCCTCCATGAGGAGGCTACTCTGTACCAAGTGCCTGAAACATCTGCTTATGGTTTAGGGTTTTGGGGGGTTAGTGTGGGTTCCCTTTAAAGGGATCTATAAAGGTTCCTTTTAAAGGGGGATTAGAGTTTGGGGTTTAGGGGTTAGGGCTTCCTTTAGGGTTCAGGGGTTCAGGGTTTAGGGGTTTAGGGTTGAAGGTTCGGGGTTTAGGCTTTCAGGCTTTCGGGTTTAAGGTTCAGGGTTTAGGGTCTATGGTTTAGGGTCAAGCAGACATCTAGGTACCTCTCCAAATCAGGGTGCCGTGTAGGCATTCAGGTTTTGTTTTAAGGGTGCTGCCTCCTGTCGGGTTCCTAAGGGGGCCTTTAGGGTTTACGGTTTAGGGTTTAGGGGACCTAGTTCGGAGAACTATCCTTTTGAAGGCAAAAAAGTTCATGCTTCCAGCAAGTTCGGGGCTAATATAGGGTAATGCTCATAGACGAGGGCGCAAGGCTGCATTAATTGTTTCCCTTAAGGACGAAATGAACCCTAAAAGGGTTTAAGGTTCATATACCATATAAGGATTCATAGTATATGGGTATAGGGCCCCTACTTTTAAGGGTCATTTGGTCCTTCAGGTCGTGTTTGTTTGGGGAGTAAAAGGAGGAATGGTATACGTAGAATTACCCAGACCTCTCTCCAGATCCTGAATAGAAACCCTCACGGTTCCCTCGTGTCCCGGCATTATAGGAATCCGAAAACCAGCAGGTCCCTTCATTAAGGTCGAGGTTTCGGTTTCACGCTTTGGGGTTGTATCTTTTTGGGGTGGAGGCCATGGCTTCCAGGTTGTCGGGTGTTGAGTCTTGGCTTTTAAGGTTTAAGTCTTTAGCAATTTCAGGCTTCGCTGAAAAACCACGCCCTTGGCCCTGAGCCATACACCCACCATAACCTCCACAGCGTAGCTGACACAGCACGTACTGCACTCATATACTATGTTTAGAGGTCTAGGGCTCTCAACCCTATGAATCACTCCGGCTCTGTGCTCAAGGCTGAGGGTATACGGTTTAGGGTTCTGAGGTAGGCAAGCCACTGCTGGTACCCTAAACTCTAAACCCTAAACTTGGGGACCACCATAGGCGGGGAAGGGCGTATGGCAGGGATACCCGTACCCCCTGTGTCTCTTGGCGGCTCAAGTTGGGCGAGGGTCGGTTCTGAGGGTTGTGTGGCATCGTTTTGGCAGCATGCAAAGCAACATGGGAGCAAAAGTTAAGAATGCCAACGTAAAGAAAAGACTAGGTGCAGGGCTTATTTCTGCAGCGTCGCATCGTTTCTGTCAGGTGCTTAGTTTTTACACCCAAAGATCAAAATGTGTTTGTGATGCGGTGTCCGCATCTTGAGCTTAATTGTTTGAGTAGAGGCTGCAACACCATGAAGACCATGCAATGGTCCAGCGTGTGTGTCTGGGAAAAACTCTCTGGGTGGATTTGCGGATGTGATGTCCTGCGGGTGTGGCAACAAAACAGAAAGCCCCCCAATCTGCACGATGCCCTACTCCGGTTAGACCATTTGGCCGTAGTCATGGGGAGGGCACTCTGTGAGATATAACCGTGTTCCTTGAAATCAGCAGGGGTTGCAATGACCACATTAGCCCATCGTTCTGGCTGATGTCACTCTTTTCGGGCTCGTTGTGAGTTGGCTTCAACACTTTATATGCTTCTAACACGAATTGCAAACCCGAGCTGTCTGCGGCATGTTGTTTCTCAAGCCTCCCGATGCTTGGTTGCACAGGGACAAACGACCATTAAGTTTGAACCATAATAGCAGATCAGCTGCATTGTCTGCATTGCTCTCATGCATCCAGAAAGAAACGGCAATGCATAGAAGACTATTGAGTCACTCAAGAAAGCCGCAATGGCAAACACCATCCATATAAAAAATACATGATTTGCACATTGCAACATATGTGGTATCATGCACGTGCAATGCTGTCAGGGCCAGTGGTCTTCACCACAGAGACCAAGCGCAGACCAAGCGCAGGCCAAGTGTCGACCAAGCGCAGACCAATGTTTCACCGGGCAAAATTGGGCGCAGACCAAGCGCAGACCAAGCGCAGACCAAGCGCAAACCAATTTTTTTAGCAATGGAATTCAGTACAATGGAGAGCAAATGCAGACCGACTTGAACATCACCATGAACAAGAGGAATGCTAGTGCAAGGAAATGCATAGCATGTGCAGCATACAGTATCATGCCAAAGTGCTTAAAAAGCTAGATTCCTGTGAAGAGGCATGAATGCAACAGCTTTGGCGAGTCGCAACTCTCCATAAGGGCAAGGCACGACATGCAAGACGTTACAAAACCTAAAATAAATGCACATATTTCAAAACTTTGTATGGGCATAATAAACAAAGGTGTTTGGATTCTACACCGAGTGCATGCATTTCTAGACCCACAGCAGACCAAGCGCAGACCAAGCGCAGACCAAGCGCAGACCAAGCGCAGACCAATGTTTCAGTGGGCAAAGCCGAGCGCAGACCAAGCGCAGACCAAGCGCAAAGCAAGCGCAAACCAATCTTCACATGTTGTCGTTGAACTTTATAGGAAGCAAACCACAAGAAATTATCCATGTGGTTTGTTGAAAGGAGGAAGTAATGTCAATGAATTAATTGCGAAGTTGTTCTATCAATGGCATACTGTGCTTGCAGCCTGCTTTTGCTTTGTTGCATAAAAAAACACGATCATGAAGCCGGAAACATAGCACACTAGTTGGCTTTGCTTATCTGAAGTAGAAGTAATGGTGAACTGCTGAGTCACTGATAAAGTCATGCCAGAGCAGCACAAATGCAAACACTATGCAAACAAAGAGTGTCTGACTTGCAGATTTCAAACATACCTAATATCATTTAAAATGCTCTCACGGCCTGTGGTATACACCAGCGCGGACCAAGCGCGGACCAAGCGCAGACCAAGCGCAGACCAAGCGCAGATCAAGTGCAGACCAATGATTCAGTGGGCGCAGACCAGGCGCAGACCAGGCGCAGACCAAGCGCAGACCAAGCGCAGACCAAGCGCAGACCAAGTGCAGAGCAATGGAATTCAGTACAATGGAAAGCGAATGCAGACCGACTTGAACATGATCATAAACAAGGGAAGTGCAAGTGCAAGGAAATGCATAGCATCTGCCACATACAGTATCATGCCAAAGTGCTTAAAAAGCTAAATTCCTGTGAGGATGTATGAGTGCAAAAGCTTTGGCGAGTTTTTACTCTCCATAACAGCAAGGCACAACATGTAACAAGTTACCGAATGGAAAGGATCTACATCTATTTCAAAACTTGAAAGAGACATAATAGTCAAAAGTGTTTGGATAATGCCACTGCGAGCGCATGCATTTCTAAACACGGCGCAGACCAAGCGCAGACCAAGCGCGGACCAAGCGCATACCAATATTTCAGTGGGCAAAGCCAGGCGCAGATCAAGCGCAGACCAAGCGCATTTCAAGCGCAAACCAATTTTTTTGGTGGAGCCTAAGAAACCTCTGCAACAAATATTACACTCTGGAGCATGGCTTTTGCATCTTCGAGCCCCACGACATGCAGCTGCATGTTTGTATGTCCGGCGACAAAGAACACCGAAACCTTATCCATGTTTTTGTCTCGGAACATTGGTGAACCATGCGGTTTCAAGTGTGCATTTGGCATATTTGCTAGATGATGAGCTTAGAACGTAGGGTTCAAAATCAGACGAATGGAGTTTAGGCAAGAATAAATTCTGTGAAAGGTCATGCAACAAACTCTCCGGTCGAACATTATTTGTTCGAATGCATGTTGGAGAAGGCAGAACCTGGAAAGGATACACACCACATCACAAGGTCTACTTTGTCTTCTCTGTGGCTATTTCCTGGGCAGCAGTGTACTTCTGCCGTTTGTTGCAAACAAGTTTCTGGTCTTAGACCTGTCTATCTGCGTTGTGTTACTTATTTTTTTGGCAAAGGCTAGCTCCACCAAGTTTCAAACCTGCATCACCATCGAGCCCTGCATCCGCCTAGTAATCAACTTAATACAACTTAGAGTCTATGTAGCCATTAATTATCAAGACCGTCGGGAACGACGAATCCCTGCGTCTCAGCCAATCTTGACTCTCTTTGTCCGTTGTCAAAGTCCGGCACTGCAGGAGGTCCTGGAGAAAGAAGCTTTTCAATGGAATGCCATATTTCCAGGATGATTTGTGTACTTGGTTACACCAGGGGCCACACAGGACGTGGCTTTCAAACTAGTGTTGGCACTTGTGCAAGACTTGCCTTTATGTTTTCTGAATTCTTCTTAGACACTTTAATAGTCATAGGGTTCTTCTTGTCGGACTCCTCACTACAACAAGTGCACCTCAGTGAACATAGACAGACTTTGTTCATTGTCAACACTAGAAAAGATTCTAGCACCACCGCTTCCTGCTGCAACCCTGGGAATTGCCCGAAAGTCTAGGGGGAATCCAAGCTGATAAACGACGTGATGAGAATGCTTTTTTCATGCCCTGCGACTGTTTGCGGAGATACTGCACAAAGAAGGCCGGCAAAAAATCGTCAACGAGGACTCCTCCGGGTTTCAGAATCAGAATCATGGCATTCCACGCGGGTCTTGTCCTTCTGCGTCCAAGCGGGTGTCGTCCTCCTCAGTCTGATCTCCGTGCAAGTCGTCTTCGATGTCACTGAAATCCAGAAGGACCTGCGAGTCGAAGTCCGGTGTGTGGTACTGCCTGCCAACGGGTGGCCCACGTGCTTTGTCCTGCGCCTCGCTGAGTTTCCTGATGCGTGCAAAAAAGACCATCGTTGTCCAGAATGTAGCAGCACAGCAACTTGCCTCGAAGGCGTTGCCTGCTAGATCTGCGAGTAGGCCCTGCGGCACCGTCGAGAGCAAAGGATCGTCGCTTTTGAACCATCGCCCTTGCAGTCGCATGGACTCCACCGGCAGCATGGGCCTGCACTCCGAGGTCAAGTACCGCTCGCCCTTCGGAGTGATGCACGGGGAGTGGTCCGTGGCGTGCGCAAACTTGTCCTGCGAGATGTCCACGACCTTCAGATTGGCCGCCGTGGTTGGGAAATTGCGTATTCCGAGCTTGAACAAAGTCCTGCGTTTACGGGCTGTCATACACTTCAGGTAGGGCCTTTGACGAGCTGCACGGCGGAAGCTCTTCAGCCAGTCCTTTGTCACGATCCTTTCCCGTGCCAACATCCGGGTGCCAGATGAACATGTGCTCACCTGGCTGGCACTTCCTGCACGACTGGACAAATAAGAACCAACGGAAAGACGGCGTTGCGGTACTGCGTGGTCCTCGTGCTGTGTGTCCTGGGACTCTTGGGCTTCCTGTAGTGCACGACGTTGAGCACGACGATTGGCCCGTCGAGTGCGCATGATCTCCAGCTTTCGTTGGGCCTCGTGGTTGAACGTCATCAGGCTTGTGGACCTGCAGAAACAAAAGCAAAAGAATACCAGAAACCACATGCTACCAGTGCAGACTCAGTGTTCACTGGATCAGCCTTGCGACACTTACGTTTGAAGAGAGTCCTGGATGGTTGTGAAAACATCACATGGGCCCCAAAACCCACAAGTGCAATGTCGACATCGAACCCTGCATGTATACCGATTATTTGCTGATCACAACGAACGGCGGCACTACTTGTTGACGAGTTGCAGGGTTTATAACAAGTACTGACTGAAGAAAGAACACGTCTACGAAACATGTCGTTTCAAGTCGAAGTCTACAATGATAAAATCCATACAGAAACTGCTATGTACTATGCCAAAGCTTTTTTTTGCTTGAGTTAAAGACACGAATAACATCAGGGTTGAAACTAAGCCGTTGCAGTGCGACTCTGGCCTTGGCAGGACCAAATAGTCCGAGACCGGCATTACCAGCAAACCAAGCAGGGTATTCATGATGCTGTTGAGGAGTTTGTGAACGGCGGGTTCTGGGAGGAGTCCCTCGAAACACTTGCGAGGAATGGCTGTCATCCACAGCCGCTTCCGGCTCTGCGGAACTCCAAACATACGTGGGTCCAACTCCCAGACGTGTAGAAGTCGATTCGTCTCCTTGTCCAGCAGGTGTCCCACGTGGTCCAGGTTATTGTTTGCTCCGCGCTCATGTGTCCGGGTCAGTCCAACGACATTCTCGAACATGCAGACTTTCGGCGCTGCCGCTCCTTGAGTCTTGAGGTACTGCACGATGTTGTGCAAAACCGATCCGGTACGGAGTCGTCCTGTCGCCACGCACGATCTATTGTCCGACGAGGAGGCCGATGTGTTGAGCACGGAGCAGTCTTGACAAGGGAAGCCCGCCGTAATTGCGGTGCACAGCGGCATTTGGATCTGTCTGTAGTACTTCGTGTCGAAGACTGTGTCGTGTTGCATGTCCGCGGCATCCTTGAACATGTGCTGGATCTCCGGGTGTGCCTGCAGGAGGAAGTTCCTTTTGGCAGCGTCCTTTTCGCAAGCGAACTTGTGTTGGAAGTACATGCCGTCCAGCTCCCAATTGTAACGAGCCCAGTCCCAGAACTGCTTCATGACCGTCGCTCCAATGTCCATTCCACTGCAGATGGAGCCGTATCGTCCGTCGAGTGTTTTGCCCTCAAGGAGCATCTCCTTCAGGTAGACCACGTCCTCCGGAAGCAGTCTCCTGGACCACAGCCTGAACAAGTCCTTCGTTCGAGTTGCAGAAACAGCAAGTTTGCGATCATTCTCCAGAAACTCGTGAACAGGCGTGTGTACTTCGACTTTCTGAACTTGTACGTCCCTGGCCAAAGGTGTCCGCTGAGGTCTGTCCGGCGTTGGTAAATCGTCCGGCCGGAACTGCAAGGCTCTTCGGAGGGCCATGGTGTGTAACTTATGTGTACAACGTCCTCAGTGTCAGAGGTCTAAGTTTACTAGGACCCACGAGGTGGAAGCATTCTGATCTGCTGTCCTCTTCAAGTATATGTGGACGTCCATGCCTATGCTGAACGACAGTTTGCTGTATAGAACTCTGACGAACGTCTACTGACATGATCCTGTGGCTCTCTTGAAAGCACACCAATTGCAGAACACAATGTCCGTCAGGAGGCAACTGTGAAGCTCGCCGAAAGGAATTTCAACATGCTCTACACTGCCCTTGGCCCTGTGCATTTCATTTTAGCTTCCTAAACCTATAGAACATGATCATCCGTGTGCACAGCAAGAGAACTGGACCTATGAAATCACGGTTTACCATGCCACGCACGGCTCCTTCGCAGCAGCGTGTGTGAGCCCACTGCGATGTAGAAGCACTGGCCGCCTGCAATGCAGAACACAAAGAACGCTGTCCAACTTCCAGTTAGAATCTGACTGTGCTCACTGTCTGCTCACCGATCAAGACAAGATTACAATCTCTTAGAGGTTCCACGGATATCCAAATCCTTTCAACTTTGGACAAAAAAACGAAGGCAATACAATGGCAGACCTTAATGGAATTAAACATGGCTCAGCAAACGCCACTAAAACAATAGCTTACTTAACGTTGGATTGGAACAGAAATTGCAGCTGACCGATGGGATATGCAATGCAGAAAGCACACCGTGTCTGCAGCGCAATTTTGTCCTGGAGCCAATCATCGACTGCGAGAGCTTGTCAGCTTCTGGAGCATAACAGGACCAAAGGAGTCGTTGTCCATTCTGCTTTGTCGTTGCCTTGCTAGATTTGTGTAACATGTACAAACGACCCACTGTGTCCAAGATCTACGAGTTGTCCGACTGTCCGGCGGGACTGCCCAACTCTAAAGGAACGAATTAACTGCTTGGTACCTCGGGTTCCTGGAGTGTCTCGATTGTCTTGGAAATTGGCAACTTCAAGTCTCTGTACAAAGTCACCGCGGTGCACCTGTCCTTTTCGAGCTGAAAAGTCCTACTGAAAACGGCTCCGGCGATGAGGTCCTCTTTGAGGTGCATGTCCGATGTCCTGCCGGTCCATTGGAGGCGGAAACGAGTCAACGCTTCCTCCAAGCTCTTCGTGTTCTGAACGAGAAGCTTCGGGTCCGGAACGAACAATGATCGATGAGTCCGAGCGTAACAGTCCCACGTGACCACGCCGAGTGCCCACATGTCCGCCTTGGTGCTGACGTCGACCTTGCAGACTAGGAAAACTGTGACTGGGAAGCTTCTTCGAAAGGGATGCTCAAGGGAAAACAAGGAGAAGTTAACTGTAAGCTAAACGTAAACTGTTTCACTTAGGTTGTTGTCTTTGTCATTAACCACTTCAACAGACTAGTCTAGCTGTGGGTTCAATCTTCTGGTCGACAAGAGTAAAAGAAGCATGATGTATCAACCCTGTTAGTAGTTCCGTGCTGCATAGCGAGAAAGAACTATACTGCCATTGCTAAGTGGGCTGCACTGATGACTCTTCTCACACCCACTTTATGTGCTGCTAGCAGTAGTCTTTTGACTGCATCATGTGCTCAGTCTTTTCTGTCTCCCCAGATATCCCGGCCTTCTTGTCACCAGCAAAGAGGCACTCGATGGGTCTGTAGTACGCTGCATAAACCTCGTCAGCTCTTACGCGTGTTTGTCCGTCTACGGGTAGTGCACGACAATGTCCGAAGTCCGACAATGCAACACGGTGCGCGGGTAAGAATACCAGGAAATTGTTCGTCTTGACGTCCAAATGCACGATGTTCTTGCTGTGCACATAGCCCAGTCCGGCCAGTGTTTGCCGAAAATATGTGGTGACATGTGCTCGTCGTGTTGTCCATGGCACGGAGTCCTCAGTGTCCTCTGCGTGCAGCTGCCGAACAACTTTCAAAAGGTCCAATGAGGCATTCTCCATGAGAATGCCTGTGTGTCCAGTCGAGGATTGAAGCAAAGCGTAGAGCTGCACAACGTTCGGGTGTGGTCCGATCTTGCTCAGGATTGTGTACTCCCGTGTCAAGTCCCAAGACTTCTCCAGGCCATCCGTGTGTGTGTCGACCACTGCGGTGTCCTTGTCCGGCGTACGAACGGCGACCTTCAACGGCAGGCGGAGGTCCTGGAAATGGCATGCGAAGACCTCCCCGTATGTGCCTCGCCCAATGTGTCCTGCGGGTTCCAAGCATTCCTCCATTGTCCAACGGAACGTACCACGACCATCGAAGTCCTCCGGTTCACTGACCATAGGCAAGTCCATCGATTGCGAAACGGGTTTCTCTTGTCGTTTCGCACGGCGATATTCGTCTTTTGATGCCTGGTTTTTCTTGTAGCCGTCCTGAGCTCTCTGGGTGTACTCCTTGCGAAGGTCCGGCCGCTTCTTCCTGCAAGAGGACGGAAGTTGGGTAGTTTAGTCTGATGCTGTGCTGCCCGCTAGACATCATCAAGTTCAAGATCACCCATGTACAATGATGCCACTGATGTGAAACTAGATCAAAATATCACAACTTCATGTGCTTTATTTTCCTGAACTACTGCTATGCAACTACATCTTCAGAATAACTGAAGTGGACAGTCGCATCTGCTACCCAGAAAGTACTTTCAATGTCTATGTGATAACCTAGGAAGTCCTACTAGTACTAATGCTCTTGCTGTGAACAACATATGGCATCGTCGGTATATGTTGGAGGGATATCTGAAGGCATACTCGGCTACTTTTACAGGCAACAACCACACGGCATATCCAGTCTACGGCTGCGACCAAGGGACCATCTGTGCTGATAATGACATCGTCCTCGCAGGGGTGTTTTTTTGGTCAGCCGTCGGCGCCGTTTGGGGTCCACACCCTGGCTGCTCATGTCGCGCAAGAACAATGTCCATGCCGACGGCATATGCGAGAGGCCGACCTCCTTCAACTTCGGCCGTGCAACCATGGCTATCTCAAAGGGGTTCGCCGAAGGAACTGCGAGTGACTTCCGAGGAAAGAACAACGATTATCTACGTTGGTAGCACAGCCCAAGAATTAGAACAAAGGACAGGATGCGGAGTGGGTGTCGATGATTTCTCTATGGAACATAAAAAGAATTTCCGTTCTGCACGACAAGAACGAGGAATATTGGCAGGACGCGTGCATGGAAAACAGACTACTCGTTTCTCTTGTCTTACATATGGCAGGCTTCTCTACCATTGAAGGATGCATTCTGATAAACGAAAAGTAAGACCTGCAGGGTATCATGCATGTCGGACTTCTATGTTGGAGGGACACCTGCCCTTGCTTCATGTGTGGTTCATGCTTGCTTTTTTTCCTCTCTGGATGGCTCTCTACGACATCATACAATTCAGAGCCAAGACAAGAGAAAGTGATGTCCAAGCATGGGGCAGGAAACTTCAAGGATTCCACTGTCTGACACAGGACAACCTCCTCTTACTGCGAAACTCGCTGGACATGGGAGTCCAAGGCTGTGTCAAACTGCTTCTTTGTCCTGCGAGATGACAAGATGTACAAGGAGTCCGCAAAAATAGAAGCAACAACCACATGTGTCATGATTCCTGTACAATGTGTCGGAGTTCCGAGTAGCCCTAACGTGCATCTCATTATGGGAAATGTTTCTTCAAACGCTCCTGCAAATTCGCAGGTGGTTCCCGGCCTTCGTGTGCCTCTACCCATGCCCAAGCCTGCTCGACACAAGCACGAGCGGCATTGCCTTGCCCGGCTTGTGTCCAGGAAATACTCCGGGTCATATTTACAGCGGGGGTTCTGTAGGAGAGCTTCCAACGACCGTTCGGCGGGTCTGTATAAATTCCAACGCTGTGTGGAAACATGCTCTTCACGCGTTCGTCCACCGTGGAGTTCAGCTTCCCGTAGACCCGGTCGTACGTCTTGTTAGCTGAAGTAGCCTTCTTCTCGTTGTCCTTCGTTTTCGTCCTGCGTGCTTCTTGTCCTCTTTTCCAGTGGTCCTTGTCGAGGTCCTGCACGGCCTTTTTGTACATCGTGATGACCTTCGGCCGTAGGACCTTAGCTGAAACTGTGGAACGCCGTCTGCTCAGTTCCTTGAGTGCCTCGTCCTGCTCGCCGATCAAAAGTGTGTCCCGAACAACAGCTTCCAAGTCCTTGTCGTCTGCCTCCGGCATCCACTTTTCTGTCTCGTGTCTGCTGAGGATTCGAAGTACGACGTCTTCTTCGACCAACGTGTTGTCTACGTTCAACATGGCTGCAATGGCCAGCTGATGTCCGGCATCTGTCCCTGGGCTTTGTGTGGCAGTCCAACCCATGTGTTTGCACAGCCTCCGTAACAGTGCTTCAGAACAATGTGCAAAACCGTGCTCAGCGTGAAATTCCAGCAAGTTGAGCTTCTTGTCCACTAGAAGAACAACGCCATTGTTCATCGAGCTGCCCTGCGTAGAACGACCTTTTGTGCGAGTATGCTTGCTTTATCTACATCTGCAGGAGTACTGGACCTAGAATCCCACTGGCCATTTCTAGTTGCTGACGAACTGCTTTGAAGTGGTACTAGTAGGAGTAACAGGAGTGGTAGTACATGCAGTACGGAGTAGCAGTCGAAAGTAGTCCTTAAAGTAATAATATTAATACTCATTTTCGTCGTAGTAGTAGTAGTGGTAATAGTGTTTAATAGTACATGCACACTTGTCCTACTGTTAGTAGTGGTACCATTGGTAGTAATAGGAGTCGTAGTAGTACTACTTATACTACTACTACAAGTAGTGATACTAATGCTACTACTACTACTACGACTACTACTAGTACTACTACCACTACCACTACTAGTACTACTACTACTACTACTATTACTACTAGTACTACTACTACTACTACTACTAGTACTACTAGTGCTACTACTTGTACTAGTACAAATACTAGTAGTAGTAATAGTAGTAGTAGTAGTAGTAGTACTACTACTACTACTACTTCTACTATTACTGGTAGTAGTAGTACTAGTACTACTACTACTGCTACAACTACTACTACTACTACTACTGATACTACTACTACTACTACTACTACTACTACTACTACTACTACTACTACTAGTACTACTACTACTGGAGTACCAGTAGTAGTTGTAGTACTGGTACTAATACCAGTCCTACTACTCCTACTATTACTAGAACTACTAGTACAAGGCTATTGCTAGTGGTAGGCTACTACTAGTACTAGTAGGAGTACTACTAGTAGCAGTGCTATTGCATAGGCTAAGCTAGGCCAGTGCTAGTACTACGAGCAGTGGTATTACTAGTACTACTGCGACTACTACCAGTGCTAGTGCGGCTAGTGGTAGTGTTAGGCTAGTGCTACTAGTGCTACTACTACTACTACTACTACTACTACTACTTCTACTACTTCTACTACTAGTACTACTAGTACTAGTACTTCTAGTACTACTGCTGCTTACTTGACTAGTAGTAGTACTACTGGTGCTCTGCATGCTACTACAACTACTAGGAATAGACTAGTTCTCTAGTAGCTGTTACTAGTACTTGTACTATTACGAGTTCTCTTATTATTCACAGTTGCACTGGTAGCATTTCAAGGAGTAGTCGTCATTTTCGTGCTAATAGTACTTAGGTAGGATTATTATTGGTTATCCGAACACCGTGATTAATTAATATCAATCCAGGATGAAAGATTCATATGGGATCACGAAAACTAGTAAATCCCTGTGTCACTAGCATACTTTCGCAAATCATGGCCAGGACACGTAAAGGTGAAGCAGCTTGCAGTTTCAAAACAACCGTGTCCACGGATGTGCTGTGCATCCAATACAAAGAAGAAACGGTCATGTCGAACTCGAAGAAATCAGACCCGGCGTCGTGCACAATCTTGCCAGGCCATGCCAAACAGGCCACACGATAGCTCCGAACGATGAACAAAGGGGATTCACCGGCGAGTACAGCGTGTCCTTCGGGTAGGAGTCCAGAGCACCAGCCTTCTTCGCACAACTGCCAAGTTTTGGCTCGCCATGCCTTCCTCAACAAGGAATATGCTGCGAGAACCTCCTGCTCCTCCGAGTGGTTGTGCGACGCCCAGTCCCTGCGCTTCGTGACGTCTGCCAGGAGCTGTGCCTCCTGGATCTCCGCCGGGGTCATCTCTGCACTCGCAGATTTCGTGGAACGACGTGCACGCTTTGCGAGATTGTTGGCCGTCGTCTTGCTGAAGAGGCTCGTCAAGTTAAAGTCGGCCGGCGTGTGGTGCAGCTGGTTGGTGATTGCCTCCTCGCGTTTGTACATCTTGACCAAGCCCGACGTGCTCACAGATTTCCAACCATCCAAGTGTCCTAAGTCCTTTGCTGTGCCATGTCGTTGTTCAGCTTCGCGTTGAACTTTGTTGCAGTCCTCGATGATCTTCGTGTTCAAGAGCCCAGACCAAATACTTCGGAGAACGTGATCGATTTCCTCTGTAAGGTTGTCAAACCGAGTGCTCTGCAGTTCTGCGAGAAGGTACTGACTGATTTGTCCATGGGAAAAGTGACCTGCGAGTAGTTGCTTGGCCCTGAGGGAACCACTCCTCTGTGTGTCTTTGATGCACTCGTCCATCTCTTTGAAGTAGTCCAAACTGGAACGACGAAACCCTGGGTCACTGTGGACAAGTCCTGCAGTAGCACCGAAACCGCATGTGTGGTAGAGCTGTGCGCCGGCACGCAAACGCAAGATCTGATGTGTCAGCCTCGTCATTTGCAGGGCTAGAGTGTCCTGCCAGACCAACTCCTCTTCGTCCGGCGGGCGTGCACGTGAAAGTGCAAGGTCCAGTCCAAGGCGTGCTAGCTTGTCCAAGTTCGACCAGGTCTGCAGGTGCTCCTTTGCAGTGGTCATCCAGCTCCAATGTGACCACTCCGAATAATACGCCAACGTGGATGCACTGGAACGAAGCTCCTCCAGCATCCTGGAACAGCGAAGCTGCTCGGGTTGTAGCACGAGGAAAACCAATCTGGCGGTCGTCTTGTTGTCCGGCAGGATGATGAACTTCGTCATCGTGTGGAGACTGTTCGCATTGCCCTGCCGTGCTTCGTTCATGGAGTCCTTTGCCTCCTTCACAGCAGAGGACTTGCTTCCACCGTGTGTTAAGGAGGCACGAGCCTGGTTGCTGTCCTGCGTGAAAAGGTCCTTTGCGGAAACTGTCCACTTGTGTTCCAAACAACACACCGTTAAAACAAGTGCCAGGACGGACCATTCTTTGTCCAACGCAGCATGAGCTGTTGTTAACGAATTGAAACGACTCTTGCTGGCCTTGGTGCCCTTTGTGCGGATGCAGTCCAATTCGGGCAAGGTCTGCAGCCATGCCCTACGCGTCTCCTCCGTGTTATTGTCCAGTGGGAGACCAGCGTCCAGCAATATGTCTTCGAAGAACATGAGCAAAACTGGGTCCGACGGGTCCATGCTGTCCTTCATGTGTTGGGCCGTCTGCTGGATCTTCTTGGACCATGTGCCCTTCTGCCACGGTCCGTATCTGATGTTGTACAACGAGATGCACCACTGTGCAAATTTGAGAAGTCCTGCTCCAGACATGGCCAAGGCCACGTCGTTGTGAGACCGATGTGCTGGGTCCGACACGTGTTCCACCCACAGGTTCTTCTTGTTCCTCAAGAAAGCGACTGCGGCGAGTTGCGTGGACTCCTGGTCTGTACACAAAATGATGATGGGCGCCCGGGAACCGCGTGTACTGTCCTCAGAGCCACGAAACGGCTGTCCATGTGCTCTGAGTTGACATCGTCCGAATGACCATCCCAAGGGTTTCAGTCCATGGTTGATGTCCTGCATCCACTGCAGCGTTGACACCCGTTCTTCTGTGTCCTCATGAGCAGAACCACGAGTTTTGTCACCGTCCAGAAACTTCTGCTCTGCTCTGCTCCACATATTGGTCCATTCTTCGGCCGTTAAGCACGACGAGTGGTCCTGCACCTGTCAAAGTCTAAGACATGTGTAAGTTATGCACATATAAAACCGTGCTTCTAATGCCAAGTTTATGATGATTGCTTGGGAATGATTGTTGTTCGCTTGTAACTATGGTTCGTGGGCGTGCCAAAAACAAGGCGGGGATAGGCGTACCCCCTGGGCCGGGACAAGGGCCAAAACCAGCCAAAACTGTCCCAAACGGGTCCCGAGGGCTGCCGGGTCAACTTAGGCAAGGCTGGGCGTACCTTGCCTGGCTTGATTAACAGTAGAAGGCGGCCAAGAGCTTTTCCAGGTCACTTCCCAAAAACCGGAGACAGGCAGGGATGCGCGTACCCCAGGGTTTATATAAAGTTAATGAGGAAGGACCACCAGCAAACCCGACCGAGGCGGGGATAGGCGTATGGCGGGGATAGGCGTACCTCTTTTTGTTCTGAAAATGTGCTTGGCGCGGCCTGTTTTTGGCCCCCGAAAGCGTCAGGCTAGGCGTACTTCCCAGGGTGCTGAACCTCACAAACTTAGCTCGTTCTTCCTACACAAAAAAAACCGCCTGCGGCGGGCAAATCCAGACCTTGCCCTTCGTGTGATTGTACACCATGATGTTAAGCCAATCCTCGCTGCCCACGTGTAGTGCATCTGCAACGACACACAGTATGTCCGTCGAAAAGAACTGCTGCTTGCCGTCCTGCAGGTATGCGTACCTCTCCATGCGTGTGAGCCGGTGTGCGTCCATGGAAGTCTTTTTCTTCGCGTTCTTGGCGTCCTGCGTGGGTGTGTCCTCCACGGTGAACGTGTGCCCTTCCAAAGTGGAAACCAATGTCCGCTGTGTGGCACTGGAGGTAGCAGTCATCGATTCTTTAAAGACATGTGAAGAACGACGATACCCAGCGGCACTCCTGACAAACGAAAAACTCGTATATTTACAATAATCAAGTAATGTTAGGCTATTGCAGGAACCCACCCCCAGAACAGAACAAAACAAAATATGAATGCAAAGACACAATCTCCTCAGTTGCAGAAGCTGCTTCACATTCAACGACGTCCAACACGAGTGTGTACTCTCCGACGTTTCCACGGCTGCTGTCAATGTCTCCAACAAGAAGCACCGCAGCCTGAGGGCAGCTGCCCGTCGTTTTTGCGAGATTGTCCTTTTGGAGCAGTCCAACGCAACATCTTCTAGGACCTGAAGGAATCTAGGTCGTGATGTTGATATCGTACTCTGTAGAACTGGACATTGCTTGTGCAGCTGCTTCACATCCAGACTACCGTGTTGGAACACAAGTGTAGTTGTTTGCTCCTCCCACGTAAACACCGACGTGTGGTCCACCAGGAACAACGAGGCGAAGGCTTGCAACACATCTCCGGCGAGTTTGACCACAGTGTCTTTGTGCTTTCTCCATTTGGCATCCTTACGCATGCCCTGTTGCCAGTGGAAAAGAAGGAGAACGGTCGCGAATGTCGACGTGGAAAACTCCGAAACACGTGTGCTCCCAGATTGCTTCTCGACTTCTTCATCGCCGGGAAGCTGTTTGTCCGTGTCTGTGTCCAGGTCCATGTTTGTCTCCTCCGTGCCAGGGTCCTGCGAGGTCGTCTTTCGTTTCCTGCAGGAGCGGAGCTGAATATCAGAAAATGAACTGGTACCGAAGTGTAACGAGCTCTCCTGCATCAGTTCCTCTTCCGAGCCTGTCCAACGTGGCCAAACAATCTCGAACAGCTTGTTCTTGAACGTGGAAAGACTCCCGGAGAGAAAATTTCGAGAGTGGTGACCGCCGAGGAACTCCACAATCCAACGCATGTGCCAAAAGTAGCGTCCCTTGGTGAACTTCGTCTTTGGCTCATCGTAGAGGTAACACTCGCCCTTCAAAAGTCCTTCTGACCCACAAGGAACCGAAAATGCTAAAGTCCGACGATCACCACTCCGAAATCCGTTTGTTTCATCAGCAGCAGAAGCAGAACCGCGGGAAGGGCCAGTGTCCTTTGTGTCCATGCTTTCTCAGCGGGTCTAACGCGGGCAAGCTCAGAACTCTTGTTGCAATTGAAATATCAAATGATGTGATGTCGTTTCGGCTCTGACTAATACATGATACAAACAATAATTGAGTGCAGTCTGTGCAAGTTCTTTCTACTTTCACCGCTCAAGTGGCAACTGATCAGCCACATTGCCAGTCATTGCCACTGGAACAAACATGCAATGGACAACAAGGGCTGCAACTCCGATTCTCTTCTACATTTAAAGCACAACTCAGCGTGGTCCTGCTTCCGAACAAGAATGGTCGCACACATGAAACAAGGCATCGACACCTGTCTTCAAACGGAGCAGCAACCACGGCGACCTTTTCACGGTTCCCGCAATGATAATGCTGCCGGCTTCACGGCCCCAGAAACTAGATTAAATAGCACGTCGTGTTGTCCAATGCACTCTGAGCATGCCCATGGAGTTCGCTCTGTACGGCGAAATTATGGGAAACTACACATGCTCGTCGAGTGTACCTAAGGCCACAACGACGAAAAAAACCCATACGTCAGGACGACCATGATATGTACAACGAGGAATCATGCACCCGTCGCTGCAACCGATGACCCGCCGAGACCGCCGTCCATGGCCATTGTGTCTGTGTCCGCTGGAAGATCATAGTTCCATTTCTCCTTGAAGTCCGGCAACATCGGGAAGAAGCTGGCGCAGTCGAAATCGAACATGGAGTGAACTTGTCCATCGCACACGGTACAATCGGGTGAATGTGCATCACTCAGCTTCCAGTCCTGGCCGTCGGGTAATTTCGGAAGTTCATGTTCAAGTTCTTGGCCGGGTTTCCAGTCCTTCGAGAGATTCTCGTCCTCGTCCACCGAAAAAACATGACAAACCAGCGTGTTTCCATTGAGCGACCACATTTTCAGCCGGTTCGTGGTGTGGTCCAGCGGGGCCTCCGCGTTGAGGGCACCAGCCCAGTTGCGATGCACGGCGTGTTCCAGCCGAGCTTTCGCCAGCTTGACCAGCGTGCTCTGATAGCGGAGGTCCGAACGAGTTGGCAAGGGTGCAGACTCAGCGACCCAGAAGTGTCCGGCGAATAAAGTCCGAACAACGTCCTGCTCCTTCGAGGCCCGCTCGGAGAGCTCCACCCCTGATGTCCTGAGCATCAGGAGACACATCTCCAGCGGAAGCTGTCCCCACTTGCTACACTTGCCTTGGGCCTTCCACTTCAGCCCGCCGACTTCGTCCTTCGCGGCCACCTCTTTCAGGAGTCCGTTGAGTGAGCCTGAACGAATGAGACCGGCGAGTGGGCTGATCCACGAAGGGTTGTCCCGCAAGGTGTCCATGACGTACCGCATGTCCACATCGAGAATGGTGCTCTTCGAGTTTTGCACGGCGTTGGCGAACGTCTGCTCGTTCTTTTTCCGCGTTTTCTCGTCCTTCTGCTTCTGCTTCAGCAGCTGCTTGGCCGTGGGCTTACGTGGACCGGTTTGACGAGGCATGCCAAGGACCGTCGAGAAAAGTACGACGGGTGGGCCGAAGCGGGCGAGAGTGCTCGAAGAATCAAGATGAAGACAGGCTGCGGAGAAACATGTAGCACGCCATGTCGTAGAACGGATGCTGGCAGTTGTACTTCTGCACTCGGGAAGAAGGCAGACAAAAACAACCGACACATCACGGCTTCCACTGTCTGCTTCTGCTGCTGGCCTAATTGTAGGCGAGGAAGAGTAATCGGCGCAGCAAACCTCGGCGGGACAAATGTTTGATTCCTGCCCATTGCAACGAGTCAGTAAACATTTTCGCAGGAAGTGCATGTGACGACCTTTGTTTCCCACGAGTTCAGACCTGTCTGATTTGGGAATATAAGAGAGTACTTTTCCCACGACACTGAAGAAAACATCAGATGTACAACAACCACACGGCAGTTCCACTGACTGCAGCACATCGGGTAATCCAGATTCATGCCGTGATATCTGCCAATTTTCCGAAAACGTGCCTCGGAGATTGCTAGTAGCAGTCGTCCTAGTTCCTGGTATGACTAGTAGTCGTAGTTTTTCAGTAGTAGTGCTAGTAGTACTAGTACTACTAGTGGTAGTAATACTAGTAGTACTAGTAGTAGTAGTAGTAGTAGCAGCAGTACTTGTAATCGTCCGAGTTACTAGTTGTAGTACTAGTACCAGTACTAGTAGTAGTACTAGTAGTAACAGTAGTAGTGGTAGTAGTAGTAGTAGTAGTACGATTAGCAGCAGTAGTCGCACTAGTAGTAGTACTAGTTATAGTAGTAGTAGTAGTAGTAGTAGTAATAGTAGTAGTAGTAGTAGTAGTAGTCGTCGTCGTAGTAGAAGTAATATCAGTAATCCTAGTTAGTAGTACTAGTACTGGTAGTGGTAGTAGTAGTAGTAGTAGTAGCAGTAGTAGTAGTAGTAGTACTAGTAGTACTAGTCGTACTAGTAGTACTAGTACTAGTTGTTGTTGTTCTAGTACAAGTAGCAGTAATAGTAGTAGTAGTACTACTACTACTCTAGAACTTGTAGTACTTGTAGTATTAGTAGTAGTAGTAGTAGTGATAGTAGTGGTCGTAGCAATTTACGTGGTAGTAGGACTAGTAGTACTAGGAGTAGTAGTAGTAGTTCTTATTCTTGTTGCCGTCGTACTCGTAGCATTCGTCGTAGTAGCAGTAGTAGTAGACGTAGTAGTACTAGTAGTAGTAGTAGTAGTAGTAGTACTAGTAGCAGTAGTACTAGTAGTAGTTGGACTAGAAAAATAATACTATGACTACGACCACTAGTACTAGTAGTAGTAGTAGTAGTAGTAGTAGTAGTAGTAGTAGTAGTAGTACTAGTAGTAGTAGTAGTAGTAGTACCACTACTAGTTTCGTAGTGGTACTAGTTCTACTACTGCGACTCGCAGTAGTAGTAGAAGTAGTAGTAGTAGTAGTAGTAGTAGTGGTAGTAGTAGTAGTAGTAGTAGTAGTAATAGTAGTAGTATTAGTAGTATTAGTATTAGTATTAGTATTAGTAGTAGTAGTAGTAGTAGTAGTAGTAGTAGTAGTAATAGTAGTACTAGTAGTAGTTAGTAGTAGTTAGTAGTAGTTAGTAGTAGTTAGTAGTAGTAGCACTACTAGTAGTAGTAGTGCTAGTGGTAGTAGCAGTACTAGTCGTAGTAGTCGTACTAGTAAGTAAGCAGTATGAGTAGTAGTGGTAGTAGTAGCAGTGTGAAAGGAAGTGGTGCTGGTAGTGATCGTAGCATTAGTAGTAGTAGTACTACTACTACTACTACTACTACTACTACTGGTGTACTTGTGGGACTGAGCAGCAGCAGCAGAAGCAGTAGCAGTACTTAGTCGTAGTGGAAGTACAACTAGTAGTAGTACTACACAAGTACTAGTATATACTACTACTACTACTACTACTACAACTACTACTACTGCTACTACGACTAAGTAGAGTGGTTGTACTAGTCGTAGTAGTAGTAGTAGTAGTACTACTACTACGACTAGTACAAGCACTACTACTTCAACGACTACTACTTGTAGTAGTAGTACTACTACTTACTAATACTAGTAGTAGTAGTAGTACTACTACTACTACTACTACTACTAATACTACTACAGTACTAACTAGTCCTACTACTACTACTACTACTACGACGACTACTACTACCCCAGTAACTCCTACAACTACTAGTACTACTAGTACTACTACTAGTACTACTACTACAATTATTACGACTACTGCTACTACTAGTACTACTACTACTACTACTACCACTACTAGCGCATTTATTCCTCACACGCATAGCCACGCTAGAGTGCATGCAAGCACACCACACCTTGAAACACCAAGAGCCAAAAACTAATCCCATGCAATACAACAACTCGTGCTTTTATGAATATAATCCGCTAGAGTGCAATTACTTATTGCCGACGAATTATCTGAATCCGAAACATATAGACATATAGTTGTTCATGCAATTCACTGTGAGTCTTCGAGTTGAACTGCGAGTAGCCCTCGAACCCATCCCTCAGACTTCCAAATTCCCAACACCAAAAACCCTTGGCAGTACTACGCTCAAGTGTCCGGCGTTGTGCTCTCCGAGAAGTCCAGAATCGGAAGGCCTGAGTGGCATTGTATCGATTTCGGTTACTACACTGGAACTGAGCAAAGGCAGCTGAACACAGAATGTATCTTTCCGAACCAGCGAGGCTGCTGTTGTCCGACGAGCTGAAGCTTGCTAAGCGGCACCCTGAGCGCGCTGCAGAAGCAAAGAAGCTGCATGGACACGACCTGAGCATGTGTGGCTTTGCATTGTTGTCGTCAACCTATGATGCAATTGCAGTGCACATGACAGCTCTGCCGGGAGATGCCATCTGCCTTTTTCTCCGCAGGAACCATGTGTGGGAACAGCGGGTGTCTGTACACGTCCTACGAAAAAACATTTGGGAATAGTGTCCGTCGGAAAACAAACTTTTTCACAACGAGTCCAACGAGTGCACAAGATTCTCAGTCGTCCCAGTCCAGCGGGGTCAGGAGAAGTCCTTTGATCTGCAAGGTGATGTCACTTCCTGGCATCAGCAGGGGCCCGCGCATCTTTATTTTCAAAAACCATGCCAGCCCTTCCTTGCAAAGGCCTAGAGCAGACCCAGTCCCACTCCTAGAAAAACTAAAAAAATGATAATGCTCGGCTGTGGATCGTCCGTCGGCCCTCACGATCATACAGAAATAAAGGTCCTCCGAGTTGTGCGACGCGGTGGCCGTGTAGAGTTGACCATGGTAAGGGACGGGTACAGCGACGGGAAACCCTTCCCAGTCCGCGTTTAGCAAGTCCAAGACCCACCGGGTAACTGGGCGTCCAGGGATAAGCAGATGCCTGTGGAGTCCTGTGTGTAGAGCGTTGTCGATCCGCCTGTTCGCGGCTTCGGTAACCTGCCTCCAGGCCAGCCTTGGTGTGCATTTGTAGGAAGCTAATTAAGCTCGCAATGGCCGAACGGCGGAGCAGACCATGCAATGATAGTCCAACAGTTCTTGCACTGGCCAGAAGAGAACTGAGAGTTGCACGAAAGCATTTTGTCCTCCTGCATTTGATCGACGAGTATCTGGATGCTGCCCTCCGGGTCGCTGATCCTGCTTCGGTTTTAATTTACTACACTATGTTAAACCGTACTTCAATAAAAGCAAAGCTGTCTCCTGCGTTCAAGTACACGGGGTCGCTGGTAGATGGTCCCTTCCATGGCCGACAACCATGTCCACAGCCTAAGTCAATATCCTACCTTAAGTATTTCCTGCATGTAATTCAACGAAAGTTGCCAGCTGAACTGTGAACTGAGGTGTGTACGTCTTGGGCCATGTGTCCTTCGTGATGCTCGACGGGGGTCCAAAGCATGTCTCGATCCATCGTGTCTCCCAGTTCTCCACTCCAGGGAAAGGTCCAAGGCGAAAATAATAGGCCTGCGTAAGGAGCAAGTCCGACAAGAAGATTTCGAGTTCGTACGGCGCGGACACGTCCAGCGGGATGAAGTCCAGGACCGACGGGGGGAGCTGCGCGATATAGTCCAGATTGCGTAGCTCCACGGTTGTCTGCGGCTCCATACCTTGCCGAGATGCAAGGTAATAGTCCATCCCGCGAAAATCGAACTGCGTCTCGTCCAGCGGGTCGTCCGAAGGCCGAAGAAAACTGGGAACGGAACGGCGAGTGAACGGAGTGGAACGACGCGAGTCCGAACCGGATGACATGTCCGGCGAGAGCAGAAAGGAGAAGGACGAGGGGAAGAAGACAGGAAGATCTCAAGCTGCAGCTGCGGGTGCAGGTTGGACAAGCTCAGCCAACAAATCATTCTCTGAAAAGCCCTAGTGGAATCTGAAAAAACAATGCAGCAATGGCTTTGCATCCAGATATGCATCTCTCCTGCATGCCACTGGGAGACGAAAGGCTGGGCACCCTGCACTCGTCCTCGTTGAAATGCAGGGATGCAAAGTCCGCTCGGGTGACCTGCGCGTGCCAGGGCTTTGAATCTAAATATTTAAGACTTGTGTGGGAAGAAACCACAGAATGCCCTATCATTTCATCACATTACAGTACCGCGGGTGCTAGAAATAAATACCTGGAATACAGACAGACAAAGAGCCCAGCAAAATTCCGTCCCATGTAATTACCAATGTCTCTGGCCTTTTCACTAGACATACCAGGACCCAAGAACAGGAAGTGTATTGCATCTCGAAAACGTTTGTTGTGAGGTTTTCTGGGATATAAGAAATATTATAAGGATGTAGACTTAAAGTTATTCCGAGCGACATGGACTGATTCGCTGTTGTGCTCACGCTTAGTAGATTGCTTCATGTATCTGATACGATACCGAGAAACTAGCCGTTGAGGTGCTCAGGCATTCTTAGAAAAGACAGGCTGGAATCACGAGTGTCCGTTGGAAACCGTGCCTCAAACCGAAGCCCCCAAAAATGCAACAAAAGGGTACCCCCAACCACGCTGGAGTAGAAGCAGTGCACCTCGACTTGCTAAGAAGTCGCACATATCCTCTTTATATGGTACGCCGTGTCTATAATGATATGGCTATTTGTTCTCCAGTTACTGAACATCAAATCCAGGAAGAAGCTCCGAAGTGGGCTGAGGGCCGAGCTTGCAACGATGCCTGGCCGTTGGGGGCACCTGACGGCAGAAAGCAACCAATTCTGTAATCGTATGACACAGCAGTGGAAAGCCAACCAAGGCATCTGCAGGCCACTTCTTTTGTTCTCGTGCACACGAATTGTCCAGCGATGTGCAAAAAGATTTGTGTCCGGCGATAGATTTCTGTCCGGCGATGTACAAGATTTGCTGGAACGACGGGTCTCGAAACAAAGCTGGTAACTATGGTAATGCTTTTGAATGTATTTTGCCTAAGCAATAATATTATTTTTCAAATCAAGATCCGACGTGTACCATGCAAATCAAGCTTGCTACGATCGTCCAACGGGTCTGTACATAGCAGCGGCCGGCGTGGACTTCGGAGTTCTGGCCTTGCACGGAGGGCTGAAACGCAGCAGGGAACCAGTGACACACTGCAATGCAATCCCTTGAGTTAGTTAGTGCGGTCCAGACACAGGAACAGTCCTCGGGGGGTCGACCGGCGCATCCTCCACCGTGTTCTCCTCCTCCTCCTCCTGGTCCTCGTCCTTCGGGTGGATCTCTTCCTCCTGCGGGTGCTCGCCATCGCCCGTTGGGCCATCGTCCGCCGGAAATTCTGCGACAAAGCCAGGGTGATGCATGGGACAGGAAAGGCTATGTATCTTCTCATAAATATTGCAATCCACAGCAAGTAACTCTAACATGTCAGGATAGCATGCAGCGAATCATAATAGCCAGGAATAAGAAGGAAACCCCAGCTACGAGGCCCCAGCAAGAACAACAGGAGGAAACCGACAAAGCAGCAACACCAAACGACTGCCGATGTCTAACTTCGGTGTATAGCTGAGTAATCTCATCAACAAAAAATGTCGCAGAACCATGCTCACCTGTATTACTACCTGATTTGGAAGCTAATAATAACCTGTTGCTGCAAGCACAATTATGTAGTATTGAAATACCACGCGCCCGCCACCCAAGTGCCTTCCGCCAACAGTTGTCCAGTAAGGTGCATGAACCCACGCGATCGAGGAAGGTCCCACGCACTGTTTCCTGTTCTGACAACAGAATATCTTCAACTACTAATGTTGCAACAGAGAAATGAATGAATAATCTTGGTACTAGAACACATGATGTGGACTAGGATGTTGCTAGACCAGAAGCATATGCAGCAGCAATCTTTCAACGTATCTATTGTATGTATGGATAATGGATTAGGAAAGACTACATGTAGAAACAATATTGTAATAATAATAACTAAGTATTTAATTTACTTACACATATAAATATATATGTATGTATGTATTCTGGGTATCTTCATGTACAGCACAATGTCATTGAAGAAACTGAAATGATGAAGGAGACTTGGGCTGTAGTTTGAACATGAACTAGAATGCCTCTTCAATTCAAATTGCAGCAGGAAGTGATACGGAGCCCAAGTCTGCATACTAGCTTATTTAAGATATTACTAATAATATGTACTGAAAGAAAAAGCTGCTGTTTCCCGAGCCCGGGTCCTGAGCCAGGTACGTCGTCGTCGTCGTCCACCGGGTGTTCCTCGACGTTGACATCTTCATCTTCGTCCTCCGGGTCCTCCAGCTGTGATTGCAGCTTCAAGAACTGGACCTCGAGTTTTTTGGCCTCCATCTCTTCCTTTGCGATCTGCATGGCCCTGAGCAGCTTGGCCTTGTCCTTGTCCTTTGTCGTGGCCGTCGCGGATCCAGGCAGACTGGTGTCCAACGTGGCATCGGAGAACTGCGAGTGCACCCCCATTTTGGACGTCGTCGACTTTTGACCTGCGGACTGCACAGACATCCGATCGTCCT